>JAVRXN010000011.1:71568575-71616075 GCA_033556935.1 Timema podura | reverse complement strand
ATACACTAAATATACTTTAATCACTTAGAACGTATTCCTTTATACGTTATTAGTTACTATAAAAATTACAACTTCAGCTTGTACAATTGACCCGTCACTGCTCTAATCACTGTACACTAAATCATAATTCAATATGTGGCACAAGCAACACACGTTTTGTCGTCACCCCAGTCACTGCGCGTCTCTTTCTCTTGTAACAATGATAGTTCGTTCTCCCTCATTATTTTTCAAATTCTGATGACATCAAATATTGCACCAGAGTGACTGACAATCTCGACCTAATCACATGAGAGTAGTTTGAATTCTTACTTTCTGGTTGGGTGGACAATGCAACCATTCCGTACTAAGGAAAAGGTGTATTTCTCTAAGAACGAAAACTAAATGCAAGATCAGCACTGGGATTCTGGATCTTTTCTTTCGCGCTATCGTTCACTGGTATTGCACGACAGTTATCGCCTGTCATAACGAATCTCGTATTCCGATTTTTGCTTGAAAGAGCGCTATCTCCACAGAATCGATTCTCTAAAGTATCGTTAGGAAACGTGATTAAACGAGGGCCTGTGAAGCGAGGCTACGTCCACAGCCAATTGAAACAAGCGACTTATCGAGAAGTAAGAATTTGAAAATATAACTTTGGATTAAAATTGAAACGATATAAGCTATTAATTCAAGTAAATTAAATAAAACTCTGAAAGCTCTAATTAAAAATACATGTTGTTTAATAAATAACTCCTTATTTGATAATCATTTCTCCTTTTAATCATTTAAAATGCATTATGTTTGTAATTTTAAAATAGGCCTACATTTATATTTTTAAACTATTTAGTTTATTTAATAGGTAGAGAAAGTTTAGATAATATTTCTTGATGATCAAAGGTGTATTGAATAAATATATATTAGATTAGTGAGCTTGGTTTGTTATTATACTACATTCAAAGTTTAAAAAGGTCTTGTCCAAAAAAGTCTGCCAAAGACAAGGTTATGCCATGCCACTTTTGAAAAAATATGTAGGCCAATATGTGTCGTGAGTTTATAGGGTGCCACACACATCCAGTTTCTCCAATACATAACTGTAATTCCATAAATAAAATATATCCCTCATTCCCAGTAAGCACATTTAAAATAAAAAAAATATACTGACTTCCAAACTGCCTGAAGGGCTTAAATATTCTAAAATGCTAATGAATAATTAAAAATAATACTATAAAATAAAAAGAATTCCCTAATTTAGATATAAAATGCAAATAAAATATTAAACTGCAGTTTTACCATTCCTTTTCGAAACAACATAGGGTATACAAATTGGAACATTAAAACATATAGTTTTGTTTAAATTTTGTTCCATTAAAAATCAAGGTTTAATTTAACTTAGTTTCAATTTAAATGCTAAAATGTTATTTTATTTTTATTTATTGGTGTACTATGTTAACTCATTTATATCTAATTTTTTATTATTTATTTAGTATATTTAAATAAAAGGGGTCTAACATGATTTATATTAAATTATATATAACTACGTAAATATGTTTCCATTCATTTTGCTAATATTAACAAAACGCGCTAAAGTGAAATAAATTAACACAATAAAATTGTTAAAAATTAAATCACACCTAAGCTTAGTTTAAATCTATAACTAATCCTATATATTAGGAGGATCAATCAAACAAGAAAGTCATGAAATAAGATTTTTTCAAGAAACCCTGTTAAAAGTCATGAAAATAGCGTTCAGATTATAAATAATATGAGCTAAGTTCATTTTGCTTATAAAAATGTGTTCTATTATTTCTTAAAATATAGGTTTAATTTTACAAAACAGAAAATATGAGTAAGAAAAAATGCAACACGGGACATGTAGGTGATCATTCTATCACCCTCTTTTTCCTCTTTTATTTAAATTTTTTCCATAGATATTCATGCATAGGTCATGAAAAATTCATGAAAAGTAAATTAAAACTGGTATAAATAATTCGGTAGACACATGGTGTTTCTTTCTTAGAAAATAAAACGGACTAAACTACCCCTGGATGGCCATGGAAAGCCGACATACTTCCCAGCTATTTCATGCTGGTCCAAATGTCAAAGCACCGAATCAGCATGTAGCTAGTAAATAATTGAATCGGCATTATATTGCATAATAGCTAACTAAGGCTAAATCTACAAACCTTAAATAATCACGTGTGTTTTATATTCATAAAGAAAAGTTGGTTGTGTTTTGTGAATAATATTTTTTTAATATAATAAACGTTTAAAAAACTTATTAATATACCAAGTACGAGGATGAGTAAAGGATATTAATCAGATGTTGCAAAATAAACATATAATGCAAAACTAAAAACTGTTCTTTTAATTTACATCTATTTATAATACAATAAAATATTAATACAAAAATTTGTTGCACACAATTTTTCCGTTAGAAACAAATTAACACTAGTAAATACATAATTATTTGCCTATTAATACAGTCTAACATTTCTTAATTTTTAATCCCCTCCCTTCAGACAAACATATAAATTTCTTCCAATAATCTCGAACAAGTCTGATCACAAAATGTATTCCAAGTTTCAACAAAACAAAATTGGCTAGTAGAATAATCACAACAATTAGTAATACATCAAGGAACAAGTACTGGAACCAATACAAATCCAAAGAGGAGGAACGCAGATGTGCTGCTCCCTTGTGACGAATAACGTACTCGGTCCAAAACACAGCGCGCTCTAGAGGACTCTCGGGTTGATCTCGTAGGATGCGAGACATTCGCTTAGCGTTCTCAAGGTAGCTAAAAAATTATGTGAGATCTTAAAATAATATTTTGGTGTTGCGTTATCCAAATTTGTATAATATGTAAAATAAAACCGTCTAAGAATGGTAATAATTTAAATAATACGATATACGCCTTAAAGCTATTTTAATATGTCTAATAATTTTTAAATGTAATGAATACATCCTCAAATATTAGATATAATTTAAACACTATATAGCTTTCGGTGGTAAAACGTACTTTGCTGTAATTCGAATGTATCTATTGCATTATCACACCCTACGACAAGATTATAATACAATTTGTGTGTGTCTTTGTATTTTAGTAAAATACCTATTTTAATAAGGCTTATCCCATCCCATATTGACAGAGTATATTAGGGACTTCATACGATCAATCAGACTGTCTTAAAACATACTGACAATAATAATGAATGCGCAGTAATGATGGACTGATGATAGGACTGAAGAAAATACTTAAGTAATCCGAATTTTCTGATCACATCAGTATTAGTCCATAAGTCTTACAAATGATGGGAGGGACTGAAAGTAATAGCCTAACTTACTGAAAGAGTGCACGTGTATTTCCTTCATAATTCCGTCCTCGTGCAAACATGGACGCACGGGTGGAACAAGTAGACTCTACTTCCCTTGTAGCTAATGTGATTGCATATAACGTAGTGGAATTACTAGAGCATCAAGAGGTGCAAAGAGATTTCATAGAGCTCTATTAGCAAATTCATATGGTAATAGATTTATCACTATCTTATCCACTCTTTTTCACACAGTTTACGTTTCACTTGATATTTAGAAACCCATGCTAGTATTATCAATGCACACGCGTTTTTGTTACTGTCCATTTTCTTGTACTAACTGTACGTTACATGAAGGAGATGGGACTTATGGAAATAATGACGCAAATACTGATGAATTTTAAATCATACTGTAAAGCTTAGACCTAAGAATAGCCGTCTAATTGATCGTGTAGGGTTCCTGGACTTCATGCTCACACTTAACTGGGCTGCTGGTGGCGGGAATATTAAAGTTCAAATCTCAGTAAAAGGAATTAGGACTGATTTTCCATTTGTAATTTTCCCTTTGGTTTTCTAATAACATCTAAACGTGAATTATGATAAACACTATCCAAATTACTTATTTCATATATTTTTTAAATCCACACATCTACTACCATAATATAAAGGCTAAAATTCAAAGAAAAAGAAAAGTTGATAAAAATTACACAAAATCTTGTAGTTTTAAATCGTTTTCTAATCCAACAGGATTCGAATAATGTTATGCTATTTCATGTTTATAAATTGTGATATTAGTTCTATCTATCAACACAAGTGACATAACTCTACTATTCACGACTGACCTTGGAGTCTCCAGGACTTGTTCTATCACCGTCCGTAGATAGGAGGGGTCAAGTTAGTGAAGTCGATCTTTACTCCACAGCCTTTGTCCACAATGATCCTCATGTTGTAGAACTGATCTCCTATCACTGGAAGGCCGATAATGGGGACTCCATTATAAAGAGCTTCTTGGGTGCTAAGCTGGCCACATTGGCTGATGAACGCCTTCACGTTAGGATGGGCTGGGGGTTAAGAGAACGTCACTATATTGGGACGATACATGTAATTAAACTTATTAATAACTAATATATGCTATAAGTGATTTGGATGTGATTTGATAGCCATAATAAGGGAAGATCTCACACGCCATTTAATATGATTTGCCTTAGAATAATTACTGGTGCATTATTCGAGATATCTTTGTAATAGAGTATTGTGAAGATAAAACGAATGCTTCAGTTCAACTTCCCATGTCCAGTTGTCTACGATCACTAAATAAAGTCATTGCCCTTACCCAGAATCTCCTGTTGAGGCGCCCACTCGATTAACTTGACGTTATCAGGTTTATCTGGCATATGCTTTGATTCCCATTTCCAAATGAATTCTTTGCTTCAATTTTGAAAATACAGCCAAGATAGCAGCTAGATTTTCTTTTGGCATTAAAGAGCCCATCCAAACTAGTACCCATACTCATGTAGATCACTCCGTTGGGGGATTCGTCTATGAACTTTTGGAGAGCCTGAAACATTTATCGCATAGCCTTAAAGTTTTTGATAGTGTTGGCTCCCGGTAGATCAGTGATTTCTTAAAACCTAGACAAGTTTGATAAAAAAAAAAGTAATTAGATTACGGTTCCATACCTTATTCAAATATCCTTGTTTCCTGATATGTAATCCTCCTATAGGGATAACACTTGGTAGTAGAGGTCTTGGATCAGCCAATCCTAAGTCAGTGTTTATTAATAAAACAGCAACTCGTTTCTCAAGCTCCTCTATGGAGGGTATAGGCCAAAATATTTACGCATTATAGCCTCACGCTTTGAAACTTCCCGCAAATTAATATTCAACCTCAAATAACCCGTAAAACAAATTTTTCATTCTCGTTACAATGTTCATTGGGGCTGAACAATCCAAAAGGTAGTCGGAACATATGCAAGCTCAGCTGGTATCCCCATTCTAGAGAATGTCCATTCAGGTGTTTGAAATGAGCAAATCTTTACAATGGGAGCGTTAAATATGTGCGCAAAACCAAGAAATGAATCTACGTATGCTTCCTCATATATAATAAGGTCATACTGTGGCCATTGGAATGAATTAGTTCTTGTATTTGTGGTAAAGCCAGGTATTTGTCACTGAGATGAAGAGAGAACTCTCCAAACTTTGCCACGTATTCAAGGTACGTTGGCCGTGCAGTTATATCCATAGAATTCTTTTTTTCTGGAACAAAAATATTACTTAATTTTGTTACAAGCGTTTCACAACTGTATATTATTTAACATTTTAAATTCTTCATCTTTGGAAATAGACTTGTGTTGATCAGGTTCAATATTGGCTGCACAACATATCCCAAGGCTATAGGATTTATTCCCTTCAATTATTAAACAAAGAATCTTCTTGATATCTAACCTACAGGTAAATTAATGATGGATGGGATGGGAAGACCACCTTTTCAAATATTACATTAGGCCTATCCCACTAATCTAAGCCAACATTTCACCTTAACTTTGTGATTAAAGAAAGCCGTGGCAATTTTAATCGAAATCAGGGATGTACGAGTACTCGAAAATATTAGATCGAGTCAAGTTTAACTAGCTGCTCGAGCCCCGATCGAAATGTTTATTTATAAAACTTGAAACATTTGAGTAGTCGGAATTTTCAAATTTTTCCGAAAATTTTAATGTTTAAATAATTGTACTCAATTTTAAGGTAATGAGCAACAATATTTACTTACGTATAATATCTAGATTTTTTAATGTAGAAGCAAATTAAATATATTTAAAAATCCTGATTTGTGTGATTATAGTTTTTTATAAAAAGAATCATTCTAAAATATGTATATGTGTACTTATGATTAATAAATTAATCTAACAGAAAAATTCAACTTGCAATTTTTTAGTACAAATATTGCTTTATATTAATAGAACTAAGAAAAGACTCATTGTTTTCATTTAAATTCGATTCGAACAAGACTCGAAGTTAAACATCGCTACTACTGTGATACTTACCTCTATTTACTAGTGACAAGGGTAGCACTATATCCGTGAAGTTTGCTAACTTTGTGTCACGTGGGTAAGCACTGATGACAGTTACTTCATGACCTCTACGTACTAGCTCTTCCAGTAAAGGTGAATAAAATATCATGTGACTCTTGAAAGGCATAGGAAAAATAGCCAAGATACGGGCACATTTTACTTCCAACACCAGTACAAGGAAACATAACATACCAGTGAAGTTCATCTGAAACAATACAACATACACATGTGACGATATTTTATTCAAAAAATCATTACATTTATAAAAGAAGGAGTTTAGTTATCTGTTAAATACTATCAGTAAATTACGGTGCTTGTAAAACATTTTCTAAATACGACTACTAATAATAAAAACATTTATGCTTAGCAAAATATGTATTACTAATCTTGAAAATTCCAGACAAAATGAATTTGTATATATATTAGGGTGTCCCAAGATACAAGGGAATTTTTTTTTTGTTGCAATGTCGAATCCGCATACCCTCTTTTTTTTTAATATTTCACCTCAGTAACTTAAATAAAATGTATTATTGCAATAAGATAACGGTAACCCGTGCCGACTTTACTTCAAACTTGAACGTGAGATCTTGTACGGGGAATACTATGGAAAGATTGTAAAATGTATGTTTCTTTGGTACATAAGACATCATTTTATTCAAAGCAGATATTTATTAACATATTACAGTGAAAGAAACATTACTGAACATATTTTCGTTTCAATGTTTGCTTTTTACAGTCAGGATAGATCTTCGTGTGTTCTTGTACACAATGAAACAAAAATTGTTTTTGTTCCTCCTCAACCGTTATTAAACAATGAAAGTCTTGCATTAGTTTTACCGCTCTTTCAGCTGTATCGTTCACTGCTCTAAGTATTGATATCGTCTTTTTCGCGTCTATAAAAGAAGCGTTACTCTCCCATGAAGAGGGACTTTCGTTGAGAAAACTATCATCAATTTTGAGTCTAGAAAACAATGAATGGCTTTTGACTGATATGAAATCATCGATGCTTTTTTCTGTAAAAAAAAATAAAAATAACAGGTATCAATTGCGTGATATAAATAAATAACTAAATAAACCATTACAAAATCAATGTATTAAACTCACCATACAATGAACCACAAAGTTCTTCCTTCGATGGAATGTATCTTTTCTCATGGGTCGAGAAATTTTCTCTATGTAAATTTGCCACAATTTTTAATTTTGTTTCTTCGTCCACATCATCATCAAAAAGTGCTAATACTGCTATTTCATCAGTCAAATACCATAATTGCTGGAGAAATTTCTGTAAAGCAGCTTTCGAGATACTTTCATTCACATTTTCGTAAGCTTTCAAAGATTTCAAAAAGCACAAATCTGTGTAGGGTGCTTTAGCTGCCAAAATGCATTGAAGCCATGGTTTAACATAGATTGTTACGATAAACAAGCAGAAATCTAACAGTGCTATCTTATCCTTGGTGTTTAATTTCAGCTGAGAACTAAATAACGATAGTTTTAGGGAGTAAATCGCTCGGGCCATCCATCTAGCTTGGTGCATGGCACCCGGAGGTCTGATTTTATATTTTTTTCTGCATCTCCACCTAAAAATACCATAGAAAGTTCGATCAACTCTCGATAGTCCTCTCTGAACATAACATTTTTAAGTTCAGCTCTGTAAAAGACAAGCAAATTTTCAAGTTCAGGTACGGTTCTGAACAGTTCCACTGTTTCTCTATAGCAATGTATTTTAGTGGGATCGATGTTTTTCCAATTCTCTTTGAGCTTTTTAAAGAGTGGAATATTGGGGCTTGTTGTCACTTGTTTAATTTTCACTTCGAATACGGCCTTTAACACCAGTTCGTATACATGATGGCGGCAAGCGAAAAAAAGCATTTCCCTATCAAATTTTTGCTCGAGGAGCGTACAAGCACCATTAAAACGATCTGTATTCGAAGCCGAGAATTTGGACTTTGTTTTTGAGATTCCAATCTAAGTTCGCCTTTCAAATAGCCTGCGCCTGTTATTTGCCTGAAGAATTATCCAGTCTCGGCACAGCAATGAGTTGTTCTTTTAGTGCATATGAAATAACTATAGGCAAGCGTTCTTCTTTCGATTTTCGAGCACTCAAAGCAGGCAACAGTTTGCCATCCCAATGTAAGGTCACTACATCCGGTACCTCGTTTTGAAAATCAATTTTTATGTTTTCCGCGCGTTCCTTCCGTTTTTCTGTTCGGATTCTTTGAATTGAAGACTTACTTATCGGAAATTCGTCAATGTTAATTCCAATTGCATCAATAGTAGCTTCAAGAATAAACACAGAATCTCGCATACTTAACTAACACCTGTCTAATGCAGCAACTAACTTTGGAGTAATAAAATCTTTCCTCAATACTGATTTACTTGTCCGAGATTCTGAGCTTTCGATCAGTGTTGGGAAATCTTCTGAATCCATATTTTCACTAGAATTCGAAGAGAATCTTCTTGCAATGGTTCGTATGATGCTGAGGATGTTGAAGCGGAAACATATTTCATTCGCCGATTGTCTTCTTTGACAGCTCGAAGTCGCGCTCTTTCCCCTTTTTTGGCCAGGTTTTATTCACTCCACCTAAGTGACCGGGTCAGCCCGGCTCTCTTTGGCGTTGCAAGAACATCCTATCTTCCTCTATTTTCATTAATTGAAGTGCATCAGCATGTGTAATGTCGAACAAATTGTCTAAATTACTTACAAATTCTTGTTGTCGTCGCTTGAATACGTCTTGTAATTTCTTTGCATATTTTTTTTTTGTAAGTCTCTCCAAACTTGATACATATTAACAAGCTTCCTCACACAATTTGGCAACGATTTGGTAGGTATGCGTGCCTTTTCCCAAAAGATAATACATTCGCGAATAGCGAGATTTGCACTTTCATTAACATTTAAATTCACTTCTCGAATATTGTAAAACAAAACGGCGAAAACTTGTCCATTAGACGGAAGTTTTGAACCCGTTATTTGATGTTTTATGTTCCCTATTAAAAATATCACTTTTTTAGAACTACGCAATTCCACTGCCATGTTCTGTTCACTGATTAAAAACTATACAAACATTTACTAATAAAACAACTTGGAATTATAAGCACATTGACACGTAGACGTGCGCTGTCCTGAGTAAACTGGTACTGACACGTTGCACGGGTTGCACAATCTCACTGTCGAGGCATTCCAAAACCTTCCTTTTTCTTTTTTGTTTCATCTTTACCATTTGCAGCTGCTGGGTGCTCCGCTACAGACACGTGTCGTCAGCTTTCGCTCGCTTAAGTACATATGTACTGACTGACACGTTTAGATGCAAGTCGGCACGGGTTGCCGTGGTTCAAATTACATGAAACTTAATTTACAATTGTTTTGACATAAAAGGAAAAAAATAAGAGGGTATGCGAAAAAAAAATTAATTTCATTTTTTTGGGACACCCTAATATATATATATATATATATTACATTTCATGATTATAACAGATTCCTATTTTAATTATTAGGATATGTCGAAATGAAAGGTAAAAAATATGCAGAAAATACACTTGTTTCAGATATGCCTACGAGTCTTAAACTGTTTTTTTTTTTAAATAAATAACAATATATGACTTTAGTACACCTCTACAAAGCTACATATTCTATCATATATGCATTTATTATATACTTACCTTTTAAAATATGTTTTCTGGTATTAATACAAAATATTCAACTTGTCGCCTTTCTCAGTTCACAAACAATGACAGTTATTTAGCACAAATATAAATAGTCTAAAATACCAATCAACTAAAAACGGAGCAAATTGTGTTTGTAATTTAATATACTATCAACATTTATCTTATGTAATTTTAGTTTAATAACGTTTTAAGAAAGCCTTACGTAAATAGTAATTAAAATTAGATAAAGTTAACTTCTTACCTTATTATGATAAGCAACAAGATAATACGTAATCTAATTGGAACATTTATAATATAGACAAATTTCAAAGTTTCCTTTATTGGTATTTTCATAAATTTTACAAACATACAAATGATGAACGTCTTCTTGCATGAACAATTCGTTTAAACACAACTAAATATCTTCTTTATATCATATTAATATTAAGTTTAAATGTATGTGGGTAGAAACAAAACCTTTTCTTAATGTACTTCCCATTTCACGATAAATCGACATCAGCTTTGAAATTTTATCATTTTCCTCTGAATTTAATTAGGATTATTGTAAACAGTTATGTTAATGGTCTCCAAATTCACCATTTGTGGCAGATTTTATTTTTAATTAAGTTAATATACGTTGCTGATGGAATAAATGTCAAAAAAAAAATATTCATAATATCCTTTAATTTCTAAAGGTATTTAATATGTTATCAAATAAACTATTTTTGCTGTAACTTTCTTTTTATGACGTATTCCATTACACTGTGGATCCTAATAAAGAATATAATATATATTTATATCAAATAATGTGCTATTGATAATATGACATTATTTGAATAGTAAACACCAAATTCAGTGGACACAAAAATAAAGCTTTATCCTATTTTAAGTATTTTTAAATGAAATTAATATTTGATCCATTTATTAAAATTTTAAAAAATATTCAAAATTAATTTTAAAAAAAATCAATTTATTCTTTCCCATCCTTCTTTGACATCCAATTAATTGAGAACTAATCTTTAAAACGTTTGTGAGGAACAAATAAGATTTTGAGAAAATAAATTTAAACAAAATTACTGTATACAATAATCTCAAATTATATAATATCTTATAATTATTGTCAGAATAGTGTATTATATTTATTTGAGATAAACTAAGATCATAGTAATATAACATGTACACTATTAATATCCAATTACCATTTGGAACAACCCTCCGATGCCAGTCGATTTTAAGGAACTAAAATAAA
Organism: Timema podura; assembly: GCA_033556935.1. Classification (NCBI taxonomy): domain Eukaryota; kingdom Metazoa; phylum Arthropoda; class Insecta; order Phasmatodea; family Timematidae; genus Timema; species Timema podura. Next base: position 71,604,824 of record JAVRXN010000011.1, on the reverse strand, counting down.
TTGAACTTAGCATGAATAGTAAATTTATTGCTTTATTTTATGAATGTGACTAAATGTTTTTCTAAATTAAAGGGGGATGTCTACTCAAGCACTGCGCTGCCTTGAACACACCAAAAAAATTCTTTATTAAGAAAGTGGTTTACTATTTTGATAAATTTGACTCAAACCAAAACGAGGGAAATATTTCAAAATATCTCGTAGTATTAAAGTTAAAACTAAATCTGAAATTCTATCATTTTCATCAAAGTTTTACTTTAAATATATCAGTCCATGGATAAAATTAGATAAATATTTCACTCATGTTTATCCTTAAAAAGGTCACATCCTAACGTTTTAAAATATTTGAGAATTATTTAGAGTGGTTGATAAACTTCACATAATAGCCTAGACAACGAAGGCTCTATTTCTATCTACACTAAATCATAATTCAATATGTGGCAACAAGCAACACACGTTTTGTCGTCACCCCAGTCACTGTGCGTCTTTTCTCTTGTAACAATGATAGTTCGTTCCTCCCTCGTGTATTTTTTCAAATTCTGATGACATCAAATATTGCACCAGAATGTACTGACTGACAATCTCGACCTATCACATGAGAGTAGTTTGAATTCTTACTTTCTGATTGGATGGACAATGCAACCATTCCGTACTAAGGAAAAGGTGTATTTCTCTAAGAACGAAAACTAAATGCAAGATCAGCACTGGGATTCTGGATCTTTTCTTTCGCGCTATCGTTCACTGGTATTGCACGCCAGTTATCGCCTGTCATAACGAATCTCGTATTCCGATTCTTTGCTTGAAAGAGCGCTATCTCCACAGAATCGATTCTCTAAATTATCGTTAGGAAACGTGATTAAACGAGGGCCTGTGAAGCGAGGCTACGTCCACAGCCAATTGAAACACGCGACTTATCGGGAAGTAAGAATTCGAAAATATAACTTGTATTAAAATTGAAACAATATAAGCTATTAATTCAAGTAAATTAAATAAATACTCTGCAAGCTCTAATTAAAAATACATGTTTTTTAATAAATAACTCCTTATTTGATAATCATTTCTCCTTTTAATCATTTAAAATGCATTATGTTTGTAATTTTAAATTAACACATTAAAATGGTTAAAAATTAAATCTCGCCTAAGCATAGTTTAAATCTATAAATAATCCTATATATTAAGGGGATCAATCAAACAAGAAAATCATGAAATAAGATTTTTTCAAGAAACCCTGTTAAAAGTCATGAAAATAGCGTTCAGATTATAAATATTGTGAGATAAGTTCATTTTGCATATAAGAATATGTTTTATTATTTCTTAAAAAAAATAGGTTAAAATTTACAAAAGAGAAAATATGAGTAAGTAAAAATGCAACACGAGACATGTAGGTGATCATTCTATCACCCTCTTTTTCCTCTTTTATTTAAATTTTTTCCATAGATATTCATGCATAGGTTATGAAAAATTCATGAAAAGTAAATTAAAACTGGTATAAATAATTCGGTAGACACTATGATGTTTCTTTCTTTGAGAATAAAACGGACTAAACTACCCCTGGATGGCCATGGAAAGCCGACATACTTCCCAGCTATTTCATGCTGGTCCAAATGTCAAAGCACCGAATCGGCATGTAGCTAGTAAATAATTGAATCGTCATTATATTGCATACTAGCTAACTAAGGCTAAATCTACAAACCTTAAATAATCACGTGTGTTTTATATTCATAAAGAAAAGTTGGTTGTGTTTTGTGAATAATATTTTTTTAAGATAATAAACGTTAAAAAACTTATTAATATACCAAGTACGAGGATGAGTAAAGGATATTAATCATATGTTGCAAAATAAAAATATAATGCAAAACTAAAAACTGTTCTTTTAATTTACATCTATTTATAATACAAATCAAATGTTAGTACAAAGATTTGTTGCACACAATTTTTCCGTTAGATAACAAATTAGTACTAGTAAATACGTAATTATTTGCCTATTAATACAGTCTAACTTTTCTTATTTTTATATCTTCTCCCTTCAGACAAACATATAAATTTCTTCCAATAATCTCGAACAAGTCTGATCACAAAATGTATTCCAAGTTTCAACAAAACAAAACTGGCTAGTAGAGTAATCACAACAATTAGTAGTACATCAAGGAACAAGTACTGGAACCAATACAAATCCAAAGAGGAGGAACGCAGATGTGCTGCTCCCTTGTGACGAATAACGTACTCGGTCCAAAACACAGCGCGCTCTAGAGGACTCTCGGGTTGATCTCGTAGGATGCGAGACATTCGCTTAGCGTTCTCAAGGTAGCTAAAACAATTATGTGAGATCTTAAAATAATATTTTGGTGTGCGTTATCCAAATTTGTATAATATGTAAAATAAAACCGTCTAAGAATGGTAATAATTTCGAATAATACGATACATGTCTTAAAGATATTTTAATATGTCTAATAAATTTTAAATGTAATGAATACATCCTCAAATATGTTAGATATAATTTAAACGCTATTTAATTTTCGGTGGTAAAACGTACTTTGCTGTAATTTGAATGTATCTATTGCATTCTCTCATTTTACAACTGCCTATTAAACCTACGACTAGATAATAATACAATTTGTGTGTGTATGTGAATTTTCGTAAAATAAATGTTTCATAAATATTTGCCTAATCTCATTACCACGCAGTCTAAGACGTATTTCTCTCAAAATACTGGATTGTAGGAGTGGGGATATTTATGTTCAAATCTTGGTATAAAATGCAAGGGTGGTTTTCCACTTGTGATTTTTCCCTCCGATTTTCTTCTACCATCTTCTAACTAGATTACCTTTCTCATCGCTACCTGTTATATTAATCTGTTTATAAACTTGATTTAAACGTAATAATAAAAATATTAAATAATCAAAGTTAAAATTTAATAAATCTAGAGTCAATCGAAATATTTTAAATGTAAACAGTATTTGTATATAATGATATTATTAAATATTCATAAATTGCGATATTGGTTCCATTTACAAACACAAGTGACATAACTCTACGATTCACGACTGACCTTGGAGTCTCCAGGACTTGTTTTATCACCGTCAGTAGATAGGAGGAGGTCAAGTTAGTGAAGTCGATCCTGACACCACAGCCTTTGTCCACAATGATCCTCATGTTGTAGAACTGATCTCCTATCACTGGTAGGCCAATAATGGGGACTCCATTATAAAGAGCTTCTTGGGTGCTAAGCTGGCCACCTTGGCAGATGAACGCCTTCACGTTAGGATGGGCTGGGGGTTAAGAGAACATCACTATATGGGGACGATACATGTAATTAAACTTATTAATACCACTAATATATGCTATAAGTGATTTTTGATCTGATTTGATAGCTCTAATAAAGTAAGATCTCAAACGCCATTTAATGTTATTTGCCTTAGAAATAATTACTGGTGCATTATTCGGGATATCTTTGTAATAGAGTATTGTGAAGATAAAATGAATGCTTCAGTTCAACTTCCCATGTCCTGTTGTCTACGATCACTAAATAAAGTCATTGCCCTTACCCAGAATCTCCTGTTGAGGCGCCCACTCGATTAACTTGACGTTATCAGGTTTATCTGGCATATGCTTTGATTCCCATTTCCAAATGATTCTTTGCTTCAATTTTGAAAATACATCCAAGATAGCAGCTAGATTTTCTTTTGGCATTAAAGAGCCCACCAAACTAGTACCCATACTCATGTAGATCACTCCGTTGGGGGATTCGTCTATGAACTTTTGGAGAGCCTGAAATATTTATCGCATAGCCTTAAAGTTTTTAATAGTGTTGATCCAGGATAGATCAGTGATTTCTTAAAACCTAAACAATGTTGGAAAAAAAAAAGTAATTAGATTACTCTTCCATACCTTATTCAAATGTCCTTGTTTCCTGATATGCAACCCTCCTATAGGGATAACACTTGGTAGTAGAGGTCTTTGATCAGCCAATCCTAGGTCAGTGTTTATTAATAGAACAGCAACTCGTTTCTCAAGCCCCTCTATGGAGGGTATAGGCCCAAAATATTTACGCATTATAGCCTCACGCTTTGAAACTTCCCGCAAATTAATATTCAACCTCAGAAATAACCCGTAAAACAAATTTTTCATTCTCGTTACAATGTTCATTGGGGCTGAATAATCCAAAAGGTAGTTCGGAACATATGCAAGCTCAGCTGGTATCCCCATTCTAGAGAATGTCCATTCAGGGGTTTGATATGGGCAAATCTTTACAATGGGAGCGTTAAATATGTGCGCAAAACCAAGAAATGAATCTACATATGCTTCCTGATATATAATAAGGTCATAACTGTGGCCATTGGAATGAATTAGTTCTTGTATTTGTGGTAAAGACAGATATTTGTCACTGAGCTGAAGAGATAACTCTCCAAACTTTGCCACGTATTCAAGGTACGTTGTACGTGCAGTTATATCCATAGATTTCTTTTTTTCTGGAACAAAAATATTACCTAATTTTGTTACAAGAGTTTAACAACTGTATATTATTTAACATTTTAAATTCTTCATCTTTGGAAATAGACTTGTGTTGATCAGGTTCAATATTGGCTGCACAACATATCCCAAGACTATAGGATTTATTCCCTTCAATTATTAAACAAAGAATCTTCTTGATATCTAACCTACAGGTAAATTAATGATGGATGGGATGGGAAGACCACCTTTTCAAATATTACATTAGGCCTATCCCACTAATATAAGTCAACATTTCACCTTAACTTTGTGATTAAAGTAAGCCGTGGCAATATTAGATTGAATCAAGTTTAACTAGCTGCTCGAACCTTGATCGATAGGTTTATTTATAAAACTTGAAAAATTTGAGCAGTCATAATTTTCGATTTTTCTAGAAAATTCTGTGTTTAAATAATTGTATTCAATTTTAAGATAATTAACAACAATATTTACTTTCGTATGATATCTAGTTTTTAAAAATGTACAATCAAATTATATATGTTTAAAAATCCTAATTTGTATGATTATACCCGCCTCGGTGGCGTAGTTGGCTAACGCGCTAGTCGTGTTGAGCTCGACCGCCGAGGACGGGGAGATCGAGGTTCGAATCTCGGTTGGGTGAACTGGGGGTGGTTTTTCCTAAATGGTTTTCCACTCTCCCTCCACGCAAATGCGGGTTCACTTCCTCTAAATTCAACCCTCCCAATTCCTAATCCATTAGAGTAATTAGTACTTAAGCGTATAACCCGAACGGGTAGTAAGACGCGGTGCCAAATATTATTATTATTATTATTATTATTATTATTATTATTATTATTATTATTATTATTATTATTTTTATTGTGTATGATTATAGTTTTTCTCATAAAAAACATTCTAAAATATGTGTATGTGTAATTATGATTAATAAATTAATCTAACAGAAAAATTCAACTTGCAATATTTTTAGTACAAATATTGCTTTATATTAATAGAACTAAGAAAAGACTCGTTGTTTTAATTAAAATTCGATTCGAACAAGACTCGAAGTTAAACATCCCTACTACTGTGATACTTACCTTTATTTACTATTGACAAGGGTAACACTATATCCGTGTAGTTTTCTAACTTTGTGTCACGTGGGTAAGCACTGACGACAGTTATTTCATGGCCTCTACGTACTAGCTCTTCCAGGAAAGGTGAAAATAACATCATGTGACTCTTGAAAGGCATAGGAAAAAGAGCCAGAATATTGCCACCTTTTACTTCCAACACCAGTACAAGGAAACATAACATACCAGTGAAGTTCATCTGAAACAATACAACATACACATGTGACGATATTTTATTCAAAAAATCATTATATTTATAAAGGAAGCATTTTAAATACGCTAGTAAATTACCTTAAGCTTATTTCTATGCTCACAAAACATTTTCCAAATAATAATCTAGATTCTTTTTCAAATGTTATAGTTTTCAAAATATTGGTTCTTAGTCTTGAGATTCTAATGAGATAAAAAAAACTGAAGATTCATAGAGCATTTCATAATTATATCTGGATAATATTTCATTATGCGGAGAGGTCGAAAGAAAGCTAAGCTAAAATATTATATATACATCACATATCAATTTGTCCTACAGATTGTATCTAACCATTACACGTTTAAAAAAAATTATATATATATAGCTTTATATTACCTTTCCGAATGTACACACTATTGTATAGGCCAATCTGTTTATAATTTTGTGACCTTAATTTTTGGTAATAGTAGAACAAACGCAATATTCAAATTGTCAGCTTTCTCAGTTCACTAAAAGTTAAAGCCTATGTTAATAAACACAAATAGAAATAATCTAAACTATTAACCAACAAGTTTACGAAACAACGTTGGTAGCAGTTTGATATGATAGCAGCATTTGACCAAAGCTACACGGCATGTAAAGTTTTTATAACTGGTCAAACATCAAGCAAAATAAAAAAAATAAAAAGATAATACATTTTATAAAGCAATATTAATTCGAATATTTGCTGCGTGTGAGCAATTTATATCAACATAATTACATACTGATTAGTTTTATTATAATTGATTATTTGTTGATGACGTGTTTCTAGCTCACAATAAATCCACTATAGCTTTTATGTTTTTTTATTGTTTTTCTTTCTCTTATTATTTAATTTGGGTTGATGTAAACTACTATTCATTTAAGTTTGTAAAATTGAGGCGTTTACCCTTAATTATCTGTTAATCATGGTCCACGTAGTTTTGTTTTTGGGACCCTACCCAGATAATACTCTTCAGTTGACTTAATGTAATTGTGACGAATATAGTAGTGTCTTCATATCCCTATAAATATATGCTCATTCGAATATTAATCAGACTATACAACACCTGGGTACGTCAGCCACATTTCCACACCCTTTCAAACTCCCCTTTCCAAAATTTAGTTCTTAATAAATAATGTAATAGTACTGTAATTATATAGCTCGTCTTTAAATTTCGGAGAATGCATTGTAAGTTTAAATAGGTTATTAATAAAATCCATTAATATTTAAGAGAATATTCATTATTTACACTAGATATCTACAGCGTGATCTGACACCTTAGCTTAGTTGGTAGCGTGTCCACCTAGTGAGCTTAGGGTCTTGGGCTTGATTCCCGGCATGTTCGAAACATTTATCGTTGATGAAATATAGGTTTACCCTTTCACATTGATAAATTAACGGACAGGGACTATTTAATAGCTTATAAATTAAAAACTAATTTTATTTAAAATATTGTAAGTACTTCATTGCATACACTTCATATGCATGTCTAGCTAGAATAAATTTAATCTCCATACATTAACTACTTTACCTTAAAATTAGTACGTAAAATTGATAAAATAGTAAGTTTGACTACTTATAACTCGAGAACTGTAATGATTTGAAATCATTGAATCAATATTTATAGCTTATATTTATACACTTATTAAAATAATACAATCAAATTTTGATGGTCGAATGACCTTAAATGTCTGGCCCGCCAAATATTATGATTTTTTTGGAGGGGCCCACTTGGATAACTAATTGAATAGCCTTGGCTTAAAATATTTATTTTTCTGTCTCGTGGACTTCATTTTATTGCCTCTCATGGTCTCGCCGCATAGCTTACGCTAACGGTAACACTATTTCAAGGCAATCCTCTGCCACACTTTTAAGTTTGTCCATGAGTTTTCTGTTTTTATCATCGATGACCCCTCCGCCAAGTCAACTCATCCTTGGCCTAAACCGACGTCGGAGTTCTTCCAGTATCCCCAGTCCAGAGATTCTCTTGAGACTTTATTCTGGTCTTCTCCCCAGTCCAGAGATTCTCTTGAGATGTTATTCTGGTCTTCTCCCCAGTCCAGAGATTCTCTTGAGACTTTATTCTGGTCTTCTCCCAGTACAGAAATTCTCTTGAGACGTTATTCTGGTCTTCTCCCCAGTCCAGAGATTCTCGTGAGACGTTATTCTGGTCTTCTCCTCAGTACAGAAATTCTCTTGAGACGTTATTCTGGTCTTCTCCCCAGTCCAGACATTCTCTTGAGACGTTATTCTGGTCTTCTCCCCAGTCCAAGAGATTCTCTTGAGACGTTATTCTGGTCTTCTCCTCAGTCCAAGGATTCTCTTGAGACGTTATTCTGGTCTTCTCCCCAGTCCAGAGATTCTCTTGAGACGTTATTCTGGTCTTCTCCTCAGTCCAAGGATTCTCTTGAGACGTTATTCTGGTCTTCTCCCCAGTCCAGAGATTCTCTTGAGACGTTATTCTGGTCTCTCCGGAGCGTGTGGCCAATACATCTCCAATTGCACCATCTGATCTACAGTTTGATGGTCTTCTGTTGTGTTTTATTCCACAGCTCCTCAGTTGAAACTGCATTTGGCCAGCATAGTCCCAATTTGTTCCTTAAACATCTATTTATGGACGTCTGTATTCTCAAGGTCAAGCGTCTAGTTGTTTATTCAATCCTAATTGCAACGCATTTGAAAATAATTTCCTGGTTTTAATTGGCATACGTTTGTATTTCATGATTATTATTATGTGTTCTGTCTTATGACAGGTTCATTCTTTTTGTCGGCGAACTTAGACCACCAATGCGCCCCGTCCTCTGCCTCCTCCTTCAGCTCCCAGAGTTTTCTTCTTTTCTTCAAGTCATCCAATATTTGAATCCTCCTTCTTCCTAAGCTCTTCTTTCCCTCAACTTCTCCTTCTATGACGTCATGCAGAAGACAGTTCCCCCTAAGGATGTGCCCGATCCAGTTTGCTTTGTACTGATGAATCACATCCTAAATGGTTCTCTTCTCACCCACTCTTCTTAGGACTTGTTCATTTGTCACCCTCTCAGTCCACCTGATCTATTCAAGTCTTCTCCAGCACTACATTTCAAAGCTTTCCAGGTATTTTCTTTTCCATCTTCCTGAGAGTCTTAGTTTCTACTAAATACAACGTGATGCTCCACTTTTGTATATACATAAAATTTAATTTATTTTCATTAAGGTGAGGTGAAAGTTGACGGTATTTAAGGTAGGTAATTATACAGTTTTTATAGCAATAAATAATGTTGGTCAAAGTAAATCAAACATTCCTTGAGTAGATACAATTATTTTATTTTTCTACATAATGTAATGTTAACAATTCTTGAATATTTGTCATCTCCCTCGCTCAATTTGAACATTTTAAAAGTTTTTGTTCAATTTCCGTGATGCTCGTGACAAGTGTTCAAAAACTGTTGAAATGTCTTATGTATAGAAAATTAAACTAAACACATATATTGAGGGCATGTTTTATATATTTTTCCCCCCCCCTAAATATTTGTTGCAAAAACTAATTAAATTAAACCACGTATCCTTCCGCCCCAACTTAAGGATATTCTAGTTTTGGAATATTTAATTTTCCCTTTTATATATCAAGGTAATTAGAATTACAAGTATAGCTTTGTTATATATGAAAAAAGTGCATTGAGCAAAAACATTTAGTGATAAATAAAATGATAGAATATTAGGAAAATGATAGAGCACAAATAAAAGTAACAACACTGACACATATTTACACACACTTCAATATTTCGATGCTATTGTAGCATCTTCCTCAGGAAGTAGTAATTAGACTGTAGAAGTAGTAATTAGACGCACCTAATAACTCTAAGTCTAATTACTACTTCCTGAGGAAGATGCTACAATAGCATCGAAATATTGAAGTGTGTGTAAATATGTGTCAGTGTTGTTACTTTTATTTGTGCTCTACCATTTTCCTAATATTCTATCAAGTATAGCTTTGTGGTAATTTGGAGATTAAAAATTGCTCCAAAATTTTTTTAAATTTCCCTGAATATAAAATAATATCTGACATCCTCCTGGATCTTTCTCTTTAATTTCCTATATACTTTAAACTAAGATAATTAATTTTGCATCATCAGAAAGAGTCAGTCATTTCAAAACCTTTTGAACCCTTTTAAATAGATAATAAGCAGAATTTTTTTCAATATATTTGGTATATCGGGTGAATATGAGAAAAAGGGGGTAAGGGGTTGGGGTGAAGAAGCGTAAAAGAAAATGGATAAGAAAAGGTGGGGTGTGGGTTCCTCATTGTTCAGGCCAAAAAAAAGTTTAAAAAAAACACTATTCTCTACTAAATTTATGATCAAATAACTAACAGTAGTAAAGTGTAATATAAAAGATCTAGATGAATAGTAATCATATTAATAATGAATAAATGAAAGGCTTTGTAATATATTTTAAATGCATTGTGTCATTTTCCAAACCATATAAATGGTATGTAAGGAGACGCGAGAAAATGTGTTTTTGGAGTTTTCATAGCAAACAATAATTTTCTTTGGCAAAATAAACCAAATATTTCTTCATTAGAAAGGTAGAGTTTAATTTTCCCCTAGTAGTAATTTGAACAATTCTTGAATATTTGCCATGAGAAGATTAATTATTTTGATGAGAAAGTTTTAGATGAAGAAATATGTTATCATTAAATTTTAGAACACCCTTGACAGATATTCAAGAACTGTTGAGATCACCATGTGAAGAATATTAAACTCTATATTTATAATGAAGAAATATTTCCCTTATTTTTGTCCTAGAAAATGTATGCTATAAAAATTGCAAAAAGATTCACCTTTTCTCGCTTTCCCTTACATCCTACATTAACGACGCTGACTACTTGGAGATTTAGAAGTTATTTTGCGAAGCGGGTTGCATCTTGACTTGACGCACCTAATAACTCTAATCAATATCCCACTTAGACACCAATGTACGAAATAGAAAGAGAGGGAGGAAAATGAGCAGTTCACCCTGTGGAACCTCTTGTTTATATACTGATAGCACTTTCCCTCTTCCTCTGACGAGTTTACACAGTCACTATATATTTGATTCTTGAAATCATTTACTTTCTTTTTAAATATACATATTTCTTGTTTCTTATTCTAGATAGACACATACTTCCAAGGACTTATTTAATCCACATCCCGGTAGGAAGACTCCTACAGGACATTTTAATGACCAAGCCTAATAGATTAAGTTGTAGAGGATTTATAAAAAGCACGTTTACAACGAAAAAAAACTATTTCAAGATAAATATAATAATTTTATGACAGTGTAGGACTATTTTTATAATTATTTTAAGAATCTGTGGTTTTTGTTTTAATGTTGTATCTTTAAGACTCGATGAGTAAAAGGTATTTTCATTAACATGGGAAACCTATCTTGATCCTACGTGACGTCACAGTTAGGACACGTCCTTAATAATTTAATTTATTTAATATACTTGGTAGTTGGTTTATTTTTAGCACCGCGTCTTACTACCCTTCCGGGTTATACGCTTTACTTGGCCGTTGTCGTCATCTCCCGCTACCCTCGCCTGGGTTCACTTTCGGTGAAGTTTGTTTAGTGAAATATTTTATATCAATTATCAGTTGTAAAGTATTTTTGAAAGTATTCGCCTCAGTTTCGACAACACTACAAGTAAACACATGAGAAACCCTAAAAAAGTGTTTTCTTGCCGGCTTCATACTAACTCCAGGCTAACAGTTAATATATTACTTAGTAGCCTATTTCACAGTAATTGGAATAATTTATACGTTAATCGATATCATCATTAGGTAATAAGTTCTGAGATCATTTGGCTGCAGCTCTCTACTTTTGACTATCCTGAACCAGATTTTTTTACATCTTTGTATCTTTCTTTTTTTTTGCCAATATCGTACATTATTTGATTCATGTACTCCATTCTCGGTCTCCCTCTAGAATTTCTCCCTTTCACATCTCCTTCTAAAAATTAATATATTTGTCAAACTATCAAGTCTCAGTATATGTCCTACCATGATAGCTCTTCTTTGTCGTATATCTTTCCAGAATTTCCTTTTCTTCTTTTGCTTTTCTTAGCCCTTCTGTATTTGATACCATCTCAATCCTTGATATTTTCAATATTCTTCTGTAGGACCACATTTCAAACGCTTCTGATCTTGTCCTTTTATTTGCAACAATGGTCCATGTTTCACATCCATAAAACTCAACGATCCCAATACCTTAAGGGATCTTTTCCTTATTTCCAAATCCACGCAAGCAATGACTTCTTGTTATGAAAATCTTTCTTCGCCTGATCTATTTTACTTATAATATTATCTTTCCTGATTCTGTTATCTTAGGTTATTTTAATTCCTAAGTATCATAACTCCATTTATCAATAGAGGAACGTAAATGACATGCGTTAGTATACTTAAAAACTTGAACATTTAACTTCAAGTATTTTATCTATTGATTTATAAGACTGGTCGCTCGACAAACCTGTTTATGTTGACCTTCCAGGTGAAGATAGTTGGGGGGAGGATGGACAATTCTCATTACATTTTTAATAATTATTTTTATAGTTATATGTAAGTTGATGAGCTTCGTGTTAATTTGTGTGACAGTTAAAATAATACATACTATTACTTTGATTATTATTACTATTTAAATTATTATTTTAATGTACTCCTTCAGTAAAAAAAACAAAAACATTTTATTTAGAATATTGAAGGATCGCTCCCAAATAGGCAAATCTTTTCAAATCGCGGTATTTAGACTCACATTCAAACGAAGAGGAAAGTCAAATTGCAGTGGTTTTGAATTTAAAAACAACTGTATATATTTCTTTCACAGTTGTAACTACATAACATTTGCAAATACAATGTAACAAAATATAAATAAATTCTTGTATAAAAAACTTAAGATTCAAATAATAAATTCAGGTAAACCTGTATGGTATTTTATAATGTTTTATTGATTTCCTTCAATGTATTATCTCTCATTAACATTGCTCTGGTTTTTGTCTTGTCATTTTTATCGTAAATAAATGTGTGTACCTTGACTAAAGTAAATAGTTCCATTGCAGATTGCCTTTACAAAGGAACAAACAAACTTGACTACTTGAACGCGAGCAATATAATATTTTCACAGCTTCGTTCAACAATGATACCACCCGCCTCCGTGGCGTAGTTGACTAACGCGCCAGTCGTGTTGAGCCAGACCACTGAGGACGGGGAGATCGAGGTTCGAATCTCGGTCGGGTGAACTGGGGGTGGTTTTTCCTAAATGGTTTTCCACTCTCCCTCCACGCAAATGCGGGTTCACTTCCTCTATATTCAACCTTTCCAATTCCTAATCCATTAGAGTAATTAGTACTTAAGCGTATAACCCGAACGGTAGTAAGACGCGGTGCTAAATAATAATAATAATAATAAAAACAATGATACCACCCGCCTCGGTGGCGTAGTTGGCTAGCGCGCTAGTCTTGTTGAGCTCGACTGCCGAGGACGGGGAGATCGAGGTTCGAATCTCGGTCGGGTGAACTGGGGGTGGTTTTTCCTAAATGGTTTTCCGCTCTCCCTTCACGCAAATGCGGGCTCACTTCCTTTAAATTCAACCTTCCCAATTCCTAATCCATTAGCGTAATTAGTACTAAGAGTATAACCCGAACGGGTAGTAAGACCCGGTGCTAAATAATAAATAAACAATGGTACCGCACACCGATTTGCCAAACTTGCCCGGAAATAAACGATGACACAAAACTTCTACTGGGCAACGCTATAGAATCGAAGAAATAACAATCCCAGGGAAACTATTTTTCACTTCCCTTCAATCATATCCGTCTATATGTAAGCGGGTTCATTTTAATATATGGGGAGGGTAGTTTACGGGTGCCACGCTTTGATTCGATTCGATTATTCTAGGTGTAAGCGAGCCTTTAGAATTATTCTAACAAAAGTGTTACTCTGGCAAGGTTTAATCTTATTGATTAAAGTAAACAACGATTTAATATTTATAATAGGAGAGTGGGGAAGTTTTTTTTGTACTAAAATACATTTGTAACTTCCCCACGTCTATCTAAATGCGCAGATATTCCTAAAATTAAAAAAAAAAAAGCATTTATACTTTATTCAGTGCGAACACAATATTTTGACATCATGTGTGTACACATAACTAAACATTAAAAACAGATTTTATTGTTATTTATTTGTCTGCATGGACGAGACTTAATTTAATTCCCTTCCGACCGTGGCTCACGTTATGATTATATATCAATATTTTTTTAATCCTCATCTAATCCTTTTTAATTTTTCATTCATATTCACTCACCTTGTGCACTACGCTCTAACCCCCCATAGCCCTCCCACTTCCATTTTTTTTCACCCATCAACAATGAACTCCTCAAACATCCCCTACCCCCTTATTTCACACGGTTTCGTAAAACACATATGTAATAAACGGATCTTCTATGAAAGGTGAGTAAAAAGGATAAATGTCCTTCTTGCCATCCTTTTAACAAAGGGAGCATGTGTGACAGAATGTGTCAAACAGAGAGAGAAAGCATCATAATTTTTTAGGCTTTTTTTTTAGTTATTTAACGTGAACTTTCTGAATCGACTGATTATATCAGGACACAACATATAATCTAAATTAAATCTAGAACAGACACAACATCAATCCTACAGGGCCGTTAATTCATCACTGTGAAAGTTGATACCCAAATTTCACCAATGATAATTTTTTTCGACAATGCCGGGAATTGAAACCAGGACCATTAGATTAATAGACAGGCATGCTACTGACTGAGATAAGATGTCCCACATCAACATCACTGATCCAACAAGATCTGATAGGACCAATCATAATGAGCACACGCCAGTTCAGGAGGCGTTTACCAACTGTGAAGTTTAAGGGGTTTTATTTTCATAAGCAGAGTTGGAATGGTTGTTACTACCCATAGATTTGAAACGTAAGACTGGGGTATGAGTATGACCCTCCCGAATGAACAAACCATCCTTTGTTTCTTTAAAATGTTGTTTCCCATCCTCTCTCTACGCAATATTTGGTAGATATTTTAAACATTCGTCTTCATAATCCAGTGATACTAGATTAAGTATTATAGTTATTCTCTGTGAAAAATCACTTTAAAACATTTTATCACTATTTGTAACAATTTAATTTAGTTGTAATTTAATGAAAACACGTCTTGGTAACCGTTATAGCTAAACGCATACATAAATTAATTTAGTGAAATAGGAATAAAGAAGGTGCAAGTTTTATTAGAGGAAATGTACCCACATTTGCTTGAAGAGAGAGTGGTAAACTATTTAGGGAAAAATCACCCTCAGTACACCCAACTGGGAAAGAACCCTGATCTCCTGGTAAACGCCAGTCTAGTCTATTGCAAGAGCAACGCCCTAGACCATGCGGCCACCGAGGAAGTTTTAAAATGTGTTGATTCAATATTAAATTAACCCCGCAAAGTCGGGTTGTATTTTAGTATTTCCCATTGTTGGATAGTCGTATTTGTTACCACACGCCCGCCCGCGCTCGTACGCATATAAGTCATGTCCTGAACACCTGTTTCTCAGAGCTTAACATTTCCCCCTGGCAGAGTTGTTTGTCACGTGACGTAAACTTCCTTGATTAGTGAGAATGGAGAAAGGGAGAGTAGAATGTTTTGGGTTGGAGGCTACAGAAAATGTTGGCATCAGCGTAACTTCAGATACTCGTTTTCAAAATATTCAAGTAATCAGACGCGTTTCCACACGGAATAGTTTTAAGGATGTTGTGATGTATAACAGTTATTAAAACGTATTCTTAAACTAGACTAAAATTATTCATCACGTGTCTTTATTAATTAAATGGCGTCTGAAACCAAAGCTAAATCGGTAACGAGACTGTTTACCGAGCTAAGGGCCCCGGATTCAATTCCCGGCAGGGGAGAAAATGTATAATTTATGAAATGTGACGAATTAACAGTCAAGGGCTAGGTTTTGTGTTTGTTCTAGATTTAAGTTGGTTTATTCCCACGTTGGTGGCCGCACGATCTAAGCTGCTACTCTTGCAATAGACTAGACTGTCGATGACGGGGAAATCGGGGCTCGATCCCAGTCTAGTGCATTGAGGATGGCTTTCCTGAAAGGTTTCTCACACTCTCTATTCACAAAAATGCGTGCACACTTCACTAAATTCAACCTTCCTCATGACTAACCCATTAGTGTAATTAGTACACAAGCGTATAACCTGAATTGGTAGTAAGACGCGATGTTACAAAAAGAAAAAAGTTAGTTTAAAAGTTGTGTGGCAAATATAATCTGTTGGTTTATTATAAAGTGCACGTTAAATACCTCAAATTAAAACAAAAATGGAAAGTCACATCACGTTAAGGGGGCCACCTCGGTAAGCGGCAAATTGCCGCCTAGACGTTCAGCTCCGATGCAATATTTAGTTATACAATGCGTTATTTCAAAATATGAATCACGTCAAAATAAAGTTGAAAGATTTTAAAAGGGCTCTTTTTTTCCTTAACAACCCTATAGTGTGAGTTTTATTAGTAAAAAAGAGAATATGTGAAATTGTAACATTAGCTCATTTTCAACCAATGTTTCAATCCTATTTGCGGAGCTATAAAACTAGTCTTAATGAAAGAAGGCTGTAGATTCAGTCTTCCTATCACAAATACAGTAATTTTTCGATAGGCTCATAACAGAAAATTTTAGGATATTTGAGAAATAGCAGCGAGCTTTCCTCTTTACCTTGAGATAAGTAGTTTCGTAGTTTTCTTCGCATCTTGTTTATTGACGTGACAAAGGGTGGTTTTAAGTGAAGGGCGAAATGGAATATAAGCTTAGACAGAGGAGAGAAGTAGTTCCGGAAAACTACACATACCATTGTATTTTAAGCTGGTCTGACAGCGATTTATACTTTCTCGCTAACCGAGGCGGCCACCTTAAAATCATAATTATGTATTTACTTATTTAATATCATCAACCAACAAAGAAGGATGGGTCAAAGCCCGGGAAAGAATATGACTAAATAAAGAGGGATCGTGTTCTCACAGAATATTTGAAGCTTCCCTTTGACCTCGCTTTACATTTAAAAAGTGGCCTTCGCATACTGATTGAGTTTTAGCCTTGGGAACTATATCAACAAATGTAAACTACTGTGTGTGGGGGTGGGTGGGGGGTGTATGTGTGTGTATATGTGTATGTTTACGTGTGTGTGTATGTAAGACGGGTGCGTGCGTTCATGTGTATGTGTATGTGTGTGTGGGGGGTGCGTGCATGTGTGTGTGTGTTTGATGAATTGGAGGAAATTCGATCATACAAAAATAAACTTTAATATAAATTATTAGACATTTGAGAGTTTAGATGTAAGGAAACGATTTACAATAGTTTTATTTCTTCTCATATTGGTGAAACAAATTACATGATGAAAGGAAAATCGGAGATGTTCGAAAACAAGGTGCTTAGGTTAGGTCCAAAAAAATGATTACGATATTAGGGAGTATAATAGGTTACATAATAAATAGTTACATACCCTGTACTTATCAAAAGACATTATCAGGATAATCAAGTCTTGTAGAGTAAGGTGGGCAGGACATGCAGCACGAATGAAAAAATCTAGAACCTTGTTCAGGGTATTGACTGGCAAACCGAATTGGAAAAAGCCATTAGGAAGACCTAGACGCAGATGGGAGGATAACATTAGAATGGACCTGAAATAGATAGGGGATAATGAGGTGGATTGGATAGAACTGGCTTGATATAGGGAAAGAGTAATGAAGTGGACTGGATAGAACTAGCTTAAGATAGGGATAGGATGTAATGATTCAAATGGATTAGTATAACCAGCTCAGGATAGGGATAGGTGGGGTACTTTTGTAAGTGCAGCTATGAACTTTCAAGTTCCTAATGCCATAGAGTAATTAAGTTAGCAAGTAGGTGTTATTGGTGAGGCACGCTTTTTGTCATAAAATATAAACCCATTCATTATTCCCAGATATTTAACTCTTAATTAAATATACTGGTGTGGTTTGAAGCACGGATAACTTAGTATTTTCTGTCCGATCCTCAACCCTGTGCTTTAGGAGGAGTTTTACCCGATTGATACTGATGCTTTCTTCAGGCAAATTGGGGTGTATTCATTTGTAGTTAAATCTCCTAATCATGTTTGCATAGACTAGATATTTTCTCTTTATAGTACACAAAGAACTGTTATGCAGCATTAAAACAAGAAACACCAACCGGAAAACTCATACTTTTCCCCTATTTGTAAGAATATTTTGGAGAATATAAAAAATGGATCATATAATGAATCTGAAAAAATTGCAAATACTTAGATTCCAGATACCAGAATTCACACCATATTTTAAAAGTGAATGGTAAATAACACTTTTTTTTATGAATAGATATATAAAATTAAACCCCATTTCGATTATCATAAAAGGAAATACAAAAATGCTTGCGGTCAACTTTAGTATTATTTTATAGTAATTGGTATTATATATCAAAAGTGACAGCTGCAGATCACATGAGTGTGCATTTAACCATGTGAAAGTAGATTCAATTGTTCTTATAGCGGTCAGATAAAGCCCTTCTTATAATAATAATAATAATAATAATAATAATAATAATAATAATAATAATAATATTTAGCACCGCGTCTTACTACCCGTTCGGGTTATACGCTTAAGTACTAATTACTCTAATGGATTAGAATTGTGAGGGTTGAATTGAGAGGAAGTGAACCCGCATTTGCGTGGAGGGAGAGTGGAAAACGATTTAGGAAAAACCACCCCAGTTCAACCCGACCGAGATTTCGAACCTCGATCTCCCCGTCCTCGGCGGTCGAGCTCAACACGACTTGTGCGTTAGCCAACTACGCTTCCGAGGCGGGTCCCTTCTTATTAAAATTGGTCTTTAATTTTGTGAAATCCCAAAAGGTTCTTTCAATGTCATGTAAATAAAGCTCACTTTTCCCTTTATCTGTAATATGTCGACGTGACCCACTATTCATTTGTTCCCTGTCAAATCCACACTTAGTCCTACAGATTACTTAGTGGTAGCTCGTCTGTTTATTGTGCTAAGGGTCCTATGTTCAATTCCCATCATGGCCGGAATATTTATCATTAGTGTTTCATGGGTTTCCCCTTTCACAGTGATTAATTAACGGCTGAGGAGCTGAATGTTGTGTCTGTTCTATATTTAAGTTAGTTTATAAGTATTATGCTGATATAATCAGTTGGTTCAAAAAGTTCACCTTAAATACCTTTAAAAAAATGTTTAACGATATCAACACTTATCTTCAAAGTACCCAGTTTTGAAGTGAGCGTATTGTACTTACTCAAACCACGCTGTACGCCCTTTTACATTGGAAAATTTATCTGTCCATAGATCCGCAAACTCACAAAATCATCTCTATGTAAATGTTATTCATGGGATGTTGTTTCCATGTCCTCTAAATTGAAGAGTGTTATGATGTTTTAATTTTAAATGAAAACGTCATGTTAACATTAAGTTACTTTCTCCCGAAGCCATTTCTCTCTCCCTCTCTCTCTCTCTCTCTCCCCCTCTGAGGATATAATTTATCAAGGATATTTTTACACAAAGATTGGGGTAAAAATTACAAACGAGCATCACGAAACGTGACATTATTTTCTGGTTGCTGGGTGGTAAATGAAATATAGTGGGTATAGTATAAATTTGGTAGGAAGAACAATACAAACTTTTTTTGGGCGGTGGAAACTTATAACATTATACTATTATATGTATGTTATATAAACAGTAGAGTCATTATGACGGGTTATAGGAGCTGAAGTTTGTCCGTTTTAATGAAAGCCCGGTTTATAATAAATAATTATTGTAGAGGTGTAATGCAGCAGGGTGTACATAAATGAAAGTACAGTAGTTAGCTGTAAAAAGTGTTCATTATACATCAAATAAAAAACAGCCTTCAAACATAGGTTGAATTGAAATAGATTGTGTACGTATACAATGCATTAATCTTTAGAACAAGAAGGTCCAGTTTCATGTTGATTGCTTACATTCATTGGTTTGAAAAAATAGTTTCTTTTCTGCTGGGTTTGCTTGCTGCTTATTTCTTCAGTTGATAACTGAGGAGGTGCCGTAAGTGTTCATAAATACAAACATATTATCATTTACTGATTGTTCTACATATTGAATAACAATATTTAAATGGTCTTTCACTTCGCTCACCTTAATTGTAGGCTGAGTAGTGTCTCCTACCTCCTCTTTCTCCTCGTCCTACGAAGATTCTGCTTCTTCAGTTACACTGGTGACAATTTCTTCTTCAGTCACACAACGATCGATATTTAATCGCTTGCTTGGAAATGTAAAACTCGACAGATAAAAATAAGCATCCTTTATTTATTATTTATTACAATTTTTTTAACTGTCCGTTATAATAGAGTCCGTTATAATGAGGTTCTACTGTATTATATTATTGTTATTTTATAGGTATTGATAAAATATATCAAACGTGATGGCTTAAGATAGCATTACTTTGAGGTATGAACGCGTTAAAGTAGGTATAGTAACTTTGATCAACAACATGGGATAAAGCCTCACTCTCCCCTAGAAAGGCCTTCCAATGACGGGTATGTCGGGGTTCGAACACTGATTGGGTGTACGGATTATTTTCTAAATTGTTTCCCCCTATCCCGTCATGCAAGTGCTGGTACACTTCCTTTAAATTCAACCTTACCCATACTCAACACTTGGGCGTAATTATACAGAGGCGTGTGACCTGAACGTATAGTAAGATGTGGTGCTAAAAATAAACTTTTCTCACTGACAGATAAGGAAGGCTCTTCCTATGAAATAAATAACTAGATTTGTCAAGAGACTTTCTATTCAGAAGTCATATTAAACATAAATAAGACCTGAATCTGGTGTAACATCTATACTAACACAAAACACGTCATAGAAGACTAAGATAATATCAAATAAGGAGAAGGGAATAAATAGAAAAATAAACAAGATATAATTTTAACTGTGCACTAAGTTAAACTTTTAATTTTATTTTTCAAACTTTACATAATTTTTACTATTATATCAGTAGTTATAAATTATTTTTATCTAAGAATGTTGCCTACATGTGATGTCACGGCAGGAAAGTTAGGATTTTCCGTGTTAGTAAATTTACCTTTTATTCAGTAAGTTTTAAAATTATAACATTGAAATAGAAACCATAAATTATTAAACAGTTCTAAAAACAATCCTACAATGCTATAAAATTATTATTTTTATCTTGAATTTTTTTTAGCGTATTTTTAATAAATCATTTACAGCTTAGACTATTTGACTTTGTTACGAAAATGTCTTGTAGGAGTCTTCCTGCCAGGAGGTGGATTAAAAAATTCCGTGGAAGCATTTGTCTATCTAGAATAGTAAACAAGAAAACATTATTTTTGAAAAACAATTCCACATTTTCATGGAGCAAATAGTGTAGTGATTGTGTAAATTCGTCAGAGGAAGAGGGAAAGTGTTATCAGTAGATAAACTAGAGGTTCCACACGGTGAACTGCTCATTTTCCTCCCTCTCTTTCTATTTCGTACATTGATGTCTAAGTGTTATAGTGCTTAGGTGCAAGTTAAGATGCAGGTCGATTCGTAAAATATCTTTGAAATCTATAAGTAAGCAACATCGATAAATATCTCCAGTTAAAGTGTTTTTTTTTAAAAAGGTACTGTTTCAGAACACATTTTTTGGTCTTTTTAAATATTGTGCCAAGTTTTAGTTTAGTTTGATGTTTGTAATTGTTTTAGTTTATTTCAACAATGTAATGATTTGATTAACACGCAAATAAATGGAATACACACATTATTCTAGGGTAAATTTATAAGAGAAACAAGTGCGCCGCGAGATAGAATCGCTCGGCTATTCGTCTTACAGTTATGTAGTGCAAGAAAGTATACGTTGAATCTGTCAAGGGGTATATATTTCAAACATTACAGTATTTACTACCATGTTTTCGCCATTAAACGTTGAGATCTGACTAAAATATATTATTATACAAAAACTTAAATACTTAAATTGTAAAGTGTTTTATTTGAAGTAAAGCAAGTATTTAACTTTGATCATAAGCAAATGAATTAATTTTTAATCCGTAATTATGTTTTATGTACCGATAAACAAATATTATATTGACCCGTCTTTAGAGCAAGTGGTATTTATATTTAAATGCACAATTTTTTTCGTAGTGATGCTAGTATTTTCAAAAGCTAGTGTGTAATTGATATGTCTGCGTTTTTTTTTTTTCTGTAAAGGGAAATCGGAGGGAGTTTCTGAAAGACCGAACCGGATTCAAAACTGAGCTAATGTGATAAAGTGAGGATACAATATTAAAGTTTATATTTTAAAACCTAATATTAGTTGGAGCAGTATAATTTTTTTAAATTCAATCAATTTAAAACAAAATAAATTATAATTAGTATGGTTTTCTTTACATATTAGCAGAGCAGAAGAAAAACTTGTTGGGGAAATATGATTTAAAAATTGCAATCAATTTAAAATAAAATAAATTTAAAGTAGTAGGTTCTTTTTTAACATAAAATAACAGCGGAAGGGAAACAGGATAATATACTGTTGAATTAGATTTAATTTGACTAAAACACTTTGTTGAAAAGACTTGTCTGTATTTTCAACTTGTACAAATCTATCCAACAATAGACATATCCGGGTAGGTGTACCTGGTTTGATTCTATCTGGCATTTGAAAGTGTTTATTATTTGTGTATAGATCAGTCCTACAACCCAACTACTTATACATTTCTAAGGCTAATGGTTTGGTTAGGGTGTACTGGGTTAACATATATTGTAAATCTGCTGATAATATAATCATGTGCTTAGACAAGTGACATAAGACACAGTGGTGTCATTAATTAGTATATAATTACCCGTTATTCACACGGAATATGTTTTATGCAACGTGGATCTATTTAGGAACCTTTCGAAGTTGGTCTATCGAAAACTCAATAAGCATAAAGTGAGGAAAAGTAAAAGTAGTGTTTTGTAGCCGCCAGCTTGAAACAAAATATCAGCAGTAGATTTTAATTACTATAGATGTTAACCGGACGTCCAAATTATGTCCATGTGAAATTTAAGCATAACCGATGTAAAAAAAATTACATGAAAGAATAACAGACACCAACTCGTTTGTATATATTAGTAGGATTATAATAAAAATAAACGATTAAGTATTATGGTAGTATCTCGAGTATTTAGGTACAGTATAATAAAAAGGGTAGTGCGTATAATCCGAATGGGTAGTAAGACGCGGTGAATAATAATAATAATAATAAGGGTAGTTTAAAATATAAAAATACTCTCGTTTACGGCCAAAATTAATAGTATTTATTATTTTATTAATGTTATTTCATAGGTGCTAACAATATCTATCAATTGTGACACCCACAGATTATATGACTTGAAGTATGAATACGCGAAAGTAGACCTATTAGCTATATATTTCTGTCATATAAAGCCATTCCTATGAAAATTGGACTATATACCATCTTAGCTAAGCTGCTATAAGCCTTGTATTTAGACAAGTGAAATGAAATACAACAGTACTATGATACTATATTTATCTCGAGTATTCAGGTAAACATACGTGGTAAGACCACACCCGATATTCCCATGAAGGAGGAAGTGACAAAACACAGCCCCATCGTCCATCACGACTTGTTTCCGGCAGCCGCATCCCCTCCAGCTTATCAGAGCGTGAGCACGTGACACAGGGGTCAGTTCTGATTGGACGAGCCCTGATATTGAGCACCCATGTGACCTGAGATCATTCGACTCCCATAATACGGAAAATCTTTTGATCCGCTTTAAATTTAAAGCGTATAGTTGTGATAAAACTTCTTACCAAAAAAAAAGCTTAGTGATTATTTTAGATGAGAAGTTACAGTTTTATTTTGAATCGAATTTTTTTAATGAATAAGTTTGGAACTGAGTTTTCAGTTAGCGATCCAAACAAATTGTTATTGTACCATAGACTCGTGTGAAGAATTTCATTTTTTTTAGCAATACTTTCTCCTCTGAGTGTTTGTAGAATATTTTGGGGACTTTGAAGATTTTCTAGCAAATTCTAGATCCCTGAGGGCCTCTAGGGAATATGATAATCTCCATTGTCACTAGGGTTCTTTAATAGCCTTTGGAGTCACTGGGGATATCCAGGGTTGTTGAAGATCTCTTAGGACTTTTAATATTTCTGTTTCTCTAGAAGTACCCAAGGTTTTAGCGGGTATCTGGAGTCTTTGAAGATATATTAGGACCTCTAGGATCTTCTGGTTATCTGGAAACGCCCAAGGTTTTAGCGAGTATCTAGAGTCTTTGAAGATATATTAGGACCTCTAGGATCTTCTGGTTATCTGGAAACGCCCAAGGTTTTAGAGAGTATCTAGAGTCTTTGAAGATATATTAGGACCTCTAGGATCTTCTGGTTATCTGGAAACGCCAAGGTTTTAGCGAGTATCTAGAGTCTTTGAAGATTATTAGGACCTCTAGGATCTTCTGGTTATCTGAAACGCCAAGGTTTTAGCGAGTATCTAGAGTCTTTGAAGATATATTAGGACTCTAGGATCTTCTGGTTATCTGGAAACGCCAAGGTTTTAGCGAGTATCTAGAGTCTTTGAAGATATATTAGATAGGACTCTAGGATCTTTGGTTATTTGGAAACGCCCAAGGTTTTAGCGGTGTCTGGAGTATTTTACGATATCTAAGGAGCTCTAGGTTTCTAGGTATCTAGTTTACCTACACTATTTGCGTGTATCTGAGTATTTGAAGACTACTTAAGGCTTCTATGGTTTTCTGGTTCTTTTATGGTACCTAGAATCTATTAGAACATCTAGGGTACTCGCATTCTATTCTAGATGGTGAAATCAAAATGGTCACCATTAGTTAGTATAGGATTCCTTAGGAAGGAGTCAACTTTAAACATAATAAAGAAAATAAATCAAATTTACTTGACTTTTTTTTTTTCAAAAATTCAGTTATGTTAATATTTGGAATACATGCTATCCACTTCATTCGTGGTAAAATCAAACAAAATGTTTTACTAACTATTATTGGTGTGGTCTAAGAGTAAATATGTTATACTACATTTGATTTAAAATTAGTTTTTTTTTAACTTTAATTGGCATTTCTTGAACACATTTTTTTTGTGTCACCTGACTTTGGTTCTCAGACCCTCTACTGTGCATTTAACTCTAGTGTATTGAATGACTAAACAAATTTCAACTTTTTTTTATCAGCGTAATAAAACCCTTAGACACAAAACATTTGAATATTTTACATTAATAAACCACTTGCATCTATTCTCTTCTTAGCCTTCACGTGAAGTTCTAGATTATAATAAAAACTGCAGTTAATTCAACCAGGCCAACAAGTATGTACTGTACTTGTTCAACGGCCTTGCGAATAGAAGTGTCAGTCGAGTTGTACTTAGCTATGTTTTATTAATTCATTACTGAACGATTGCAAGAAAGCTCTGTATGACTTCTAATGTACTGCACACAAAGAGTGATCAGACTCACTTTGTGTGTTAGAGAAAGTATGTTTGTGTGTGTAAAAGACGGTGTGGGTAGTGTGTTTGATTAGAGAGTGTTTGTGTAGTATGAATGAGTGTTTTAGAATGAGTGTTCACGAATGTGTTTGTGTAAGTGTTAGTGTGTGTGGATGAGAGATAGAGTAGGTGTATAAATGACCGATAGTATGTGTGTAAAATGTTTATGAGATTGTGTGTATAATAGAGGGAGTATGTGTATTTATGAGAGTTTTAGAGTGTGTGTAAGAATGTTGGTGTGTGTGTTAGTATGTGTGCCATAAAGAATGTGTACGAGTTAATTCTACACACTAGTATATTTGATGGACCACAACTATTGGAAGCATTATAGCATTATATTTAAACAATATGGTCAACCACCATTCATGGTGAGCATTATAGTATGTCTTGTAGGAATATGTGAAATGTGAAGTAAAGTAGAAGACGAAGTAGAAGATAAATTTTGTTGTTGTTGTTATAAAACACAACTTTCAATTTTTAAATCATTCATTAAGTGCATCTAGGTAAAGAGAAAGAGTTAGAGAAAATAATACGAGACACGCTATATAATTTAATGGTGACATATTGGAATGTATCTTTTTTATGTTATAGATGTAATTTAATCATTAGTCGGTGTTAACATATTGTTTGATAGCTGTTCTAAAGAAATATTTATCTTTTGTAATGTTTAGTTAGAAGTTTCTTATCTGTTCACAATATATCTATGTTTTCTTTTCCTTCGAAATGTTTCAAAGTTGCTACAGTTATTGTGGGTGTTGAAGTTGAAGCGAAGGAGATTAATTGATCTTTGACTTCGACATTTTGAACATTTAAATAAAGCTGAAATATTTTATACGCTGATATATGTGATGGACCACAGCTATTTCAGGCATTATATCGAGTTTTAAACACTTGTATTACGTGAGACTCTGCTAGAATCTTAATGAGAAGTCGTACGCCAGACTTGACGTTCTATAAATCATAGAACCAGAAGTGTGGGAGAATCGAGGGGGAGGGGGTGGTGGAGAAATAGCCTAACACGTGGTTGTGTTGGACGCCATGTCACCCTTTCTTTTTCTTTTTTTTTTTTTCCTGTCTCCTTTTTTTTTCCCCTCTCGGAAGATTTCGTTGACGCGTTTGGTGAAACAGGGTTCCATATACCCGAGTTTTCTTTATCGCCCGTTCTTGGTGTCAAATAATTGTTGGTTACTTCCATTAGAGCCTAAGAAACCCCGATGGGCTGAAATGTTTTATTGTTTGTGTGTGCATTTTTTATTACCAGAATTAGTGAATAATTAGTCCCCTGTGTTAAAGATTGTTTGTAGATTGTAAGATGATTGTTTGTACTACCCCGGTTGCTGTGGGTTTATTGGTGAGTGGTTGGTCTTTGCCAAGATTGATTGTAGATCGAAATGATTGTTTATACTACTAGATTGTTGTGGGTTTCTTAGTGAGGGTAGTCTTTGTTAAATATTGTTTTTATATCAAATTCTGTTTTGTTGTACTACCCAGATTGTTGTGGGTTTATTGGTGAGTGAATGGTCTTAGTTAAAGATTTTTTTGTAGATCGAAATAGTATTGTTTATATTAACCAGGTTGTTGTGGGTTTCTTAATGAGTGTTTAGTCTTTGTTAAATATTGTTTGTATATCAAATTCTGTTTTGTTGTACTACCCAGATTGTTGTGGGTTTATTGGTGAGTGAATAGTCTTAGTTAAAGATTGTTTGTAAATCAAAAGATGATTGTTTGTATTACCCAGGCTGTTGTGGTTTTTTTTGGTGAATTAGTAGTTTTAGTTCATTTAAGTTTGTAGATTGAATTTTTATTTGTTGATTTACTCAAATTATTGTTTTGATAGATATGATCAATACCTATAAAATAACACATAATATAATAAAATATTATTAATACTGAACTCAATAAAAGTTAGTATTTTCTAAAAGTTTTTTCTGACCATAATGTTACCAAACCGTTCCCATCCCTACGCTAGTAGTTCGAATTTATAGATGGCTCGGATGGATAGTAAGACGCTGTACAAAAAAAAACCCACATCACTTTCATAGATAAATAGTTGCTAAACTCTACCAACCATGTTGTCTCACGTGACGATGCTTTTTTATTAATGTACCTTGGTTTACCCATCCCTGTGCTAGAGCTACTGGCGGCATAGTTAATCAGCGTCGATGATTAATAAGCGGGGTACACAAGGGAGTCGTTTTATAAATTCCGTGATAGGCGAGAACATATGACTACCATTTGGTCCCGTCGTTTAGTGATCTGCGGAGCGATTTATCTGCCTCCGTTAGACAATCATCTCCCGTACCACAGATGGACAGAGAAAAAGCACCACACACACACACGTACATGTATAAGAATCTGTGTATTAGTGAAGCGCGCGTCCAATTAAAGTTACTGATGAAGTGAGACTAGTTTTTTTTTTAATCTAGACAAGTCTGCTTGAACTCAACTTGATTTATCATAATCTTCCTACTAATTGCAAGCAGCGATAGCTTTAGTGAATTTTTCTTTTTTTTTTTTCATCTTCACGCAAATGATGATTTAGCGCCATTTTAGGATCGTTTACGGTTTTTATCTTAGTGACTGGAAAGTAGAATATATTTATCCCTCGGCCTTTCATAAACTACAAAAAGAACATGATTGCAGAAGGCTCTCTTGAAATATGTAAACTAGCCCATCTATTAAATATACTTAAGCTAAGGGTCCCGTGTTTGATTCCCGGTATGGTCGAAAAATGTATCATTGATGAAATGTGGGATTCCTCTTCACAGTGATGAATTAACGGCCGGGGGCTGGGTGTTGTGTTTGTTCTAATTATATTATAGGTCGCTTCAGAAAGTTCACGTTAAATACCTCAAATAAAAAAGTACATTTTATATCATATCAAATATATTACCGTAAATCAGATGTAATATGATGATTAATTGCAAATTTTTAACCGTATTTTCAAGTGTTGGGTATCTAATCCAGAATGGAGGCTATACCTCTCATATTTATAATCAAAATAATTCCAAACATTAAGGTGAAAAGTTGATGTATATTAAAATCATTCTATATATATAACTCCACAAAAGAACACATATCAAAATTCACCAAATTATATCGATGTTTTCTTGTCGTCATTCTTGCAATAGACTGAACTTTTTATGATATGGGAGATCAGGGTTTGAACCCCTTTCAAGTGTACAAAGAGTGTTTTTACATAAATGGTTTGAGTCAGTTTCAACAAAAATTCGTGTATCCTACATTTCTTATAAATTTATTTCCAAACTTTTGGTGTAAATGTACGCATTCATATATATATATATCGACTTTTGGCTAGCACTTTGATTAAATAAAACTGAAAATCAAATAAAAATTGTGTATTTTTAAGGTACACAAGAGCTATTATCACCCAACAAAGTTTTTTTATTAAAAAACATGTTAGATGATAAATTTACCTTCTCTTTCAAAACCTATAAAAGGCAAACCATTTTATGATTCACTAGAGTAACAACATTTAAATAACATATTTATTAAGTCTCTATATTACACAAGTCAAACGGAAACCAATTTAAATCGTTTATTGGAAATCTACTTTGGAGTCGTGACACTTGATAAATTTTGTTCTAGTTGTTTGATTTATTTAAAGTAAGGATGAAATTAAAAAAAGTAATGTTCCCAGAAAAGTATAAGCTGCATCAATTAATAACTATTTTATTGATTATTCAAATGTTTTAGCTGGTATAACCTATTGTGAGATACAAGCAGTTGTCTCAGTGACAACGTGCCATTTTCAATATAATTGTCTTGTCTTGAAGTAATTTCTGGTTTCAGTGGCTGCAATGTCTAACACGCTGCTCTCGTGCTAGACTAAACTGCCGATGACGGGGAGATCAAGGTTAAATTCTTGGTTGGGTGTACTGAGGGGGTTTTTCCAAAATTGTTTTCCACTCTACCTTCACGCAAATGCTGTTACACTCCCTCTAAATATAACCTTCCTAAATTTTACATCCATTACTGTTTCCAGCCTGAGTCAGTTTTTTATTCAAGTCATTTATTTTCCACTACCGGATTGCTAGGCCTGTCGTAGCTCCATAAGCCTTATAATCTAATTATCTAAGACCAGGACAGGCACAACATCCAGTCCCCCTGCCGTTAATTTATCACTGTGAAAGTATAAGCCCACATCTCACCAATGATAAATTTTTCGGCCATGCCGGGAATCGTACTCGGGACCCTTAGCTCAGTAGGCAGAGACGCTACCGACTGAGCTAAGATATCGGACTTACTTTCCTAATACTTAAAACCATTAGCGTAATTAGTACGTAAGTGTATAACACGAACGGGTAGTAAGATGCGTTGCTAAAAAAAATAGGAAATATTGAATACACAAAAGTGTTTAAAATAGTGTTAAATAGAATAAAATATTCAACCCCAGTAATATATCGTTATAACAAAGACTGGGATGGTATATGTCATTATCACTTTATAAACAGTCTAGCATTGTAATGAATTGCGTTGATAGTTCTTAAAATATGTTTTAAAGTATATTTTTTAAATAACAAATAAAATTAAGCTTATTTTCTGAATCGATAATATATTATCCATTACAGTAACAACTATATGCTATATAAAAGATCAATTTGAAATAAGCATCTTACGTTGGTTTGGGCATGTTGAGAGGATGAGTGTGGATCGAGTGACGAAGCAATTATATGAAGGTAGAGTGTGTGGATCAAAAGGAAGGGGTAGGCCATGTAAGACATTGCTAAATGTTGTAGAGGAATGTGTGAAAAAAGATAAATATTAAGAGTTTAAAAAATAAAGGAGCAAGTATGACTCGGTGTATGGATGTTGTTAAGGCTAAGGGAGTATCCAAGGATAGGAAAGTGTGTAGAAAGTTAGTGAGGATGGATTAAGTACGGAGTTGTTTTTTGAGCTACATACACAATTTCTTGCTTACCCCGTAAGGGAACGGCATGATTAAGTATGTATGTGATAGTAAGAGAAACTTAATATTGTTTTCTAAACTCAAATCATGTAAAAGTGTTTGGATGTCCTTAAAAACACGGAATAACAGTTTTAATTTTACGATTTTATTGTAAATCAGTTTTTTATTTATACTTTTCTGTTAACAATATTTGTTTGATGCCTCTTTAATATAATTTACGTTTGGCAAATGAAAATTGAGTTATTTTGAAATCTTATCATTCCAAGTGAGGGTAAGAGAGAAAACATCTCATTTCCACATAACGAGTGAACCAGAATCATTCCAAATTGTATGAGAATTATAATAAAAAAATAGATATAGCTCATGTATCTTCAGTTTCCAAGTTTTACTACACAGGCAATAGTTTGTGATCCTCTTAGCGTGTTTTCTGTTGAATGAAATACTTATAATTTTGTTCACAAATGAAAAAAGGGTTGTTTTTAAGTCTTATAAAGATTTTAAACCTAAACAAATAAGATGAGGTTGTATTTAGAAGAACGTTGGTTGATGTTTAGAAATGAATGTTTAAACATTTCAAGAAATAAGCTCGAGAAACAATACGATACCATATTTTATATAGTCGCAGTTGAACATTGGCCCTTTCAAAAACTTATCAAACTTTCATAATGATGGTGGGGAAGGGGAAAAAAAAACACGGTATGTATAAAGTTTTATGTTAAAAGATTTTTCATCGAAAATAATAAATTTTTTAAGTTAATTTTCAAAAGTTATGTAAAAGTGTCTGAACCAAAAGTTAAACCTACGTAATAATATAATGAAATAATTTTGAACCCGATACAAATAAACTTAATATTATATTTATTTTAATTTTACGTACACTTGATTTTACCACCATATCCTCAGTTGAATGTAACAAACAAAGAGACGGGATGAGAACTTATTTTGATTCCCCATTGAATACTTTCAGAACTATACTATTCGTTCTCTATTTAAGTAGGGTAAATGTATAGGAAGTGTACTCATGATTGCGAGAAGTGAGAGTTGAAAGTTATTAGGAACAATAAACTAAGTAGAGCCTGACTGGATTTAAACCCACACCACCTTATCACTGAAAACCAGACTGGGCAAGACTATGAATAGACCTTGATCTTATTGCGAATGGATATTTGAAGCACCTTTTGGAAATAAACAATCTTTTTACTTTACTATCAACAACAGTAACATTTTTACTTTATTAATAATGGGTGACCTGGTGGTCTAGAGGTAAGGTGTTGGACTTCTGTGCTGGGGGCCTGGGGTTTAACCCTCGGTCCCGGCACAGATTTATCTGATTACCAAACCCTCCATTCACCTCTGACAAGACGTGCATTAATCACAACTTGTGAATGTGAGGAATGCCAGGCCTCCACCGTGGTTCGGATTCCACGTTAATCTGTAGGTCCTCCATTTCATCTCACTATCACCCTACCATTACACATTGACTTAAGTGCTTATAACCCGAACGGGTAATAGGACACGGTGCTATAATAATAATAATAATACTTTATTAATATTTTTTATTATCAACATTTCTTATTACCTGTTCATGTTATACCCATATGTGATAATTATAATGTGGCAAAGATGAAGAAGGAAGCGTTTTAGAAGTAACCTACCCACATTTGCGTGGAAGGAGAGTAGGAAACCATTTAGGAATAAACACCCTCAGTACACCCGACCGGATTCAAATCCTGATCTCTACACTCATCAAAAGGTCAGTCTAATATGAGAGTGACGCCTTAGACCATTCAGCCACTGAACGGGCTATAGTTAGTGTTATTTTATAGGTATTGATAATATCTATCAAAAGTGACAAGGGCAGGTCACATGACTTCACGCATAGATACTAGAAAAGATATCTAGTAAATGTACTATATGTCTGATCTGTTCATTTGTAAGAAATTTGGGGTAAATCTTTGTCCACGTACCCACTGTGCGGGTCGACTATTACAAAATAGCTCTTTTAAAGTAACCATTTTTACTGGAATTTAATATCACTTAATTAATATTGCACGTCTGGGCTACCTCGATTGTCGCTCAGTTTGTGGAAATATTAGTCAGTACTAATGTACCGTTGTCCAGGGACTCCCGAATATATTAATCGTACATCCTTTCTGTAGAAGCTCTGTCCATTTCCCGATGAGATGAGGTGATGGTGAAGTGAGTATGAAGGTGTGGAACCAGTGGAAACACTTAAACCTAACTTAGGCTTAATCAACCAAACCTTGGTGACCGTTGGGGTGGTTACCCTTTCTAAAAATACCCAAGGTACCAACCGGGAATCGAACCCGGCACCACAAAGCCCATAACCAGGTGCACTGACCACTTACATTAGTTTATTTGATGTGTTGAATGTCAAAGCGTTTAAAAATTCCCTCTAGATAACATTACAGTCAACTCTCGATATTTTCGGACTTCTGATGATTCGGACAAAATTTTCCGAAAGTAAAATTTAATAAAGTAATACTCCAGCCACATGCTGGCAGGCTAAAAAATGTTATAGAAGTAGTGTGTTGATTGAGTAGGGCTGGAGATCTTGCAACACAGCACTGCTACACCTCTCACTAACCCCCACACATACAGTACAGTATATAGATAATTTGCAATTACTATAGCCCCATTCCAGTACCTAGCTTTGTTATTTGTTTATGCTCTTATCTGATATGTATGTTTACCTCGTCACATTAAAGTATATCATTTACTTTAGATAAAGTATAGTTTCATTCCTCAGGTACACTTTATTTCCCTCTATAAGGTTCGGCCAGACTGACAAGCGTGCGAGCGAGCGCGTGATTACAGATAGCTCTCGATAGTTGTTGAGGAGGAGGCTCCGAATCTGGCTCAGTGAACTGAGGGTGGTTTTAACAAGTAATTATTGTTGTGGTTTTCTCATCCTCTCTCCATTATTATTGTAAAGGCCTACTTTGATAATATTGAGTATTTTAACATATCAGTTTACATATATATATACTTTTTCATTTCATATGTATATATATGTATATATACATATATGTATGTTATGATCTTACCAATTAAATTAGGCCGTTAGTAGCAAGTGTGCTAAACCTATCGATAGCAATAAAATGTCAAATTATAAGTTTTCCCAGCACTCAATAAACCCAACATACAATAATATTGCCTAGCGCCTGTAAACTAGACTGTACCGTGTAGAGCGCGCGCTCGCTCGCGCGCTCCAGTCTGGCCACCCTTCATTACAACCAATGTGTTTCATTTTATATTTTAGTCGCTCGCGCGCTGCTCGCTCAGTCTGGCCACCCCTTAAAACCGGACTTTTAGTAACTGGGACAGACTACGCACCTTTAGTACGAGTTATCGAGAGTTGACTGTACTTATTGAAAGGTTCAATCGACTTGAAACATTCCCTTTTAAGAAATATATCAGTTTGATGCTGTCAGACTTTTCATGAAATATTATATACCATCGAGAAACCTTGTGTGACCTACATTTCATCCAAGGGTGCAACAGCCGCTAAAAAAAAAATTGTTTGGCAGGAGGGTGGAGGGTAATGATAGCAATAGGGGTGGAGGTGGGGGGGGGGGTGCCACGTGAGCAGCTACGGCCAGCTACACGTGACCTCTCGTATTAATTTGTGACTGTAGAACTCCATCTCTTCAGAAGAAGTGAGTCAATGGTGCGAAAGAAGACATATTTTGTCAATAGGGGTTGAAATGGTTGATGGGAAAAGGGGGGGGGGGGTTCAGAGAGGGAGAAGAGATGAAACCACACTTAATTAAAGAGGACAACTTTGGCTTCAAGAAAGGAGCGAAGTGTTGAGGGCAGAGGAAACCGCCTCACTCTAATTTTTTGAGGTCAGTAGGTTCGACACGTGGGGCGAAACAAAACCATTTTCAAAGTATAACAGTAACTCTTAGAGGGATTTAATTTATTTTAATGTTTTAACCACCGCGTTTTATTATCCGTTCCGGTTAAACACGTATGTACTAATTACGCTAATGTATTAGGGGAAAGGAAGATTTAATTTAGATGAAGTGTGCCAGAATTTGTGTGGAGAGAGAGTGGGAAACCATTTAGTAAAACCCACCCTCAGTAAGCCTGACCAGGATTCGAACCTTGATCTCTCCTTCATCAGCAGTCCAGGCTAATACTAGAGTGATGCTTTGGACTAGTGGTTATCAAAGTGTGGTCCACGGACCACTGATGCTCACAGGAGCTCAAGGAGCTTATTAATAATAATTAATTAAACTTAATACAAAGATTTAAAATGCAAAAGAATAAATATGAAATATCTATACTATTCTGTATTTCTTTCCTCGGTAGACACAAGTCAATTACTAAAGGAAGTATGTAACAACATAAAACCAACCAAATTTGAGTAATTATTTATAAAAATAACTGTTAATTTTAGAATGTTAAAAAAACTAAAAAACTATTACTCACTTATTCAATATAATATGATTTCTTCAACATTTAATTAATATATTAATGTTTGTCTTGTATTTAAAGTCCCAAAATGGAATTGCCTATGAATCAAGTTTTTCCCACATAACTTTCAAAATCACCCTCCCTCTCTCATATTCTAAGGGGCCCAATGGCCCCCCTCGTACGCATAACTTCTATTTGGTGGCCCCTCAGTGCGCATATCTTCCATTTGGTGGCCCCTCAGTGCGCATATATCTTCCATTTGGTGCAGTGCCGTCCCCGTGCGCATAACTTCCATTTGGTTGCCCTCCATCACCAAAACTTTAAAAAACACTGCCTTCGACCATTCGACCACTGAAGTGGGTGATGTTAATTATTTACATTTACATTCATATATATATTGTATACTTCGTATTAATACCCGTCCGAGCTATCCGCAATTTTAAGTACCTCAATGGCATGATTATGAGGAGGATCTAATCATTTTGAGGAAATGTATCCTCATTTGCGGGAAGATAGCTTTATAAGCTTTAGGGGGAAATATCCACACAGCTAGTAATTGAACCCTGACCTCTCTATCACCAGCGAAACAGAACCGTTTAGATCACGTGCCCCGCGATGCAATTATTCCTGGTGTCCATGGAACGTCGGAACAAAGAATTATAAATAATCATCCATCTGGAAATATAAGTTTCGTCCTGTTCGTGATTTTTACCTTTCACCGACAAACGGTTTATTGCTATGACATCTGTTGCTATGTGCGATTATTTATTTTTTCTTTTCTGTCATGAATATTTCTAGTTGACGCTAACAAAGAGACTGTTTGATATCTTGGAGAGGAAATCTACAGCGTGATCTAAAAGTCTCCATACATAGGGAAAATGGTCTCTTAGTTCCCGCTGTGCTCTTACATGATGCGGCCGATACTCGCTTGGCTGACACCGCATCTTGCAGACAATCGCCATTTTTTTCAATTGCTGAACCAGCACAATATTCGATGTACTGTACCGTCATTGGTGGATGACCATAGACGGCCCCGTCTCTGTTGGTCACTAACTTATTTCGGATAGTTTCCTAGATATAAGCAAACTCTTTATTTAAATGAGTGGTCTTGGCAGAATATATTGTAGTTATATATTTCATTTACGATCTTTGGTGATGTGATGTTTTATTTTGTTTTCCAATATATGTACAATTTTAAGTAAATGTGCTGAAGGGTGCAGTGTAGATGTTCTAATTTGTAGTTGTTAAAAAAGACTTAAGTTTTAAGTAAATCATGTATGACCGGTGTGTGGAGTTGTAAGCGAAGAGTTAAGAGATAGGGAATGTGTAGTAATAATTAGTGACGTTGTAATAATTTATTATGGAGTATGTTGTTTATGTTTTGAGCTAATGCAAGTATTGTTTGCAAGTGTCTGTAAAGAAGGCGAAATAATAGTATGTATGTAGATGTTGTAGTATTATTTGTATGTATGTTGAAATATGTGTGTAATATGAATGTGTGTAATAGTTA